>MU179927.1:0-28440 GCA_016808195.1 Cytospora chrysosperma | reverse complement strand
AGGCGAAACTAGTAATAATCTTTTTAGTATTTTTATAGTATAAATCTAGCCGATTCGAACGGTATATTTCTTATATTTTTAGCCCTATAGGTTAATTTACTATAGGGGTTAATAGTAAGTTTTTCTTTAATCGATTAGCTAATCTTTCTAGTGAAAAACAGTAGCTACTAACTTTGTGAATTTATATATATATACTAGTTACTACGCGTAATAAAGCCTATATTTTAGTTTATTTTATATATTTTATTTCGAATTATTATATTCCTAGGAAGATACTTTATAAACTCGATATATTTAGTAGCTTTATAGTACCCTTAAATATCGATGCACGCCTAGCCGGCTTAGGTATATATACTTTCGAAGCCGCTTAATATAGCTATAAAGTTTATTATTTAACTTTATATATATTTTTAAAAGTTATACGCTTACGCAGATATCCCTATACTCGATACTTTTAGTAAGTTTATAAGATACTTAACTAGTCGATATAGAGTTCGGTATATATCTATTCTATACTATAAGATACGCTTATTATAGGCTGTATTTTTAGTTCATTTTATTTAATTAATTTCGATTTATAATAACTATAAGAAAATATCTCTATACTCGATACTTTTAGTAAGTTAATAGTATATTTAAACAGTCGATGCACGCTTAGCCGTATAGGTTATATATACTATCGAAGCCGCCGAATACAGCTATAGAGTTTAATCTATAGGTTTATATACGTTTTCTAGATTTACAGGCTTATATATCTAGCTAAGTTTTTACTTTCTTTAGTATAAGTAAGTACTTATATACGAGGGAAAAATTAGGCCCGGTATCTATTATAGGCTCTTGAATACGCTGATTACGGTCCTTATTTTAGTTTATTTTATATATTTAAATTCGATTTAATAGAGCCTTAAGTTCTAACTTACCTAGACTTTTTCACTTTAACGTGAATGACTCGCCCACTGCGTGCGCGCCGGGAGATGAATTTGGTGGCCGTGAGTCGATTTTTTAGAATTTACATATAAAACGAATTAGTCGGCACCTTTAAACGTACACTCGAGCCCACTACAGCGTGCTGTGGGTAATCTAGGGTCGGAGGGACTGTAAGAGGGAGCAAAAAAAAAATCGAATTAAAGTCGAATCGATTTTTAGCCCTCTTGCCGCACTATAGCAGTTCTTGCTAGATTTATAGTTACTATTACAGAACTATCGTCCACTATTATCGGCCCCGAAAGGCGTTAAATTAGATTTATAGTTACTATTACAGAACTATCGTCCACTATCGTCGCCCCCGAAAGGCGTTAAATTTCAAAATTTACAGAAGCCTCTATAAGGCTTATAGGCTTATTCTTTACTATTTCGATATTTTATATATAGTAAAAAATGCCTAGGCCTTTAAACGCTAAGCGGTTCCCTCGTTTAGCCCTTCTATAAGCCCTATAAGGTCTAATAGCCCTACTGAAACTACGGTGCCTGTAGAATTAGTACAGCCTACTAGGCCTTTAAGCGCTATAGAAGGTAGCTTTACAGTCGAAAAAAATTCAAATAACCCTTTTATAGGGTATTTACTAGGCTCTGGCCTATTAATATGCTCTAAATGCGAAATAGGGCTTATTTTTAGCCGCTTACGGGACCACCTACGAGGGGAAAAGCACGGGATTTCGAATTCTGAAATTAAACGGATTAAAGAGTAGGCTATAGGCTTCCCTAGCCTTATAAAATCCGAAGAAGAATTAGAAGGTTTAGCAGGTACCCTTCTAAAGAGACGCCTACTATAGAGGGTTTAGTAGTAGTTAAGGACGGTTACGCCTATAATTTCGAGCCTAACTGTAAATATACAGCAGTTATAGAGGGTACGATTCGAAAGCATATACAAATAAAGTATCAGCCTTTTAAAGGCCTTCGAAAGCCCCTCGAGGGCAGTCTTTTAGCTAGTTTTATAGAGCTAAAGCGAATTTACAGCGCTTCTTTTTAAACGGGAACGGAAGCTCTTATTTCGAGGTTAATTACAGGCGTATATCGCCTATAATTACTACTACTACCCTATAGTAGGCGCCCAGTCTACTGCTGAAATAGGGTCGGAAATAGAGTTAGAAGGGCCTGAAAATACTACGGAAGAAAGTAGCGAAAGCGATAGCGATTCGAGCGGCTTTAATAGCGACGATTTTAAAGGATTTAGCGCTAAATCCTCTAAAATTAAGCAGGATAACGCTACTAAATTTAGGGCCCTAGACGAGAAAGAGGCTCCTAACCCGTGGCTACGAAAATTCGGGGCTTTAGGGCACTTATCTCGTATAGAGGCTACTAAAGAGGAAATTCGCGCCCTTACTATACTATTTCCGGCCCCTATTTTAAACGAATCGATCCCGGAGGAAAACGAATTAGAAGGGCGAGGCCTTCTAGAGGTTTATTCCTCGATAGATCGGATAATTACAGAGGGTAAAAGGCGAATTAATTCGGACGAGATCTCGAGGGTAGAGTTATTAGAATTAAATCGAAAGGATTTAAATAGCGCCCCTAAAACGCCTTTTAGTGCTTTGCATAAGCCGGCGACGTGGAATCGCTATAGTATCGTCTTTAAACGTTTAATTACGTTTATTTTTCGAACTATAAACCTTCCGAGGGTAAAAGGCCGCCGTATACCCTCTCGAAAAGTGAATTACAGTGGCTAAACAGTTTACGAAGGAGCCTAAAAAGAGTAATTTCTCAAATCCCTCTCGATTGCGATTTAGAGTTCTTACAGGGCCCTATACCTAAAAAGGAGTATTATATACTCGATTTTAAGGTATTAGGCTTAATTCTAAATATCTTCGGGAAAGAGCTTAATAAAGGCGAGTTTCAGAGCGTTTTAATTAGCTTTTTAGCTGTTTTATATATTCGAGAGGATAATACGTACGAAAAAGTCGATGTAATTACCCCTTATATCTCTGCAATTACTACTTTATCTCGATTATTTATTTTAGAATTTTATATTCGAAATATAGAGTTTATTATTAAAGAGAATATTAAAAAGCCGGGTTTTACAGAAACTTTAGCCCGCGCAGAAGCCCCTAATTTATTCGATTCTATTCGCGAAGCAATAGAGGAATTAGTACTGCCTAGTATTAAATATAAGCCTATACCTTATCTAGCTTCTTTACGATCGTACGGTCTTACTTTAATAAATAATAATATTAAAGCAGGCGGGGTTAGCTGGGACGGCGATACTTTAATATATAGGGAAATTCGCCTTTCGATTAGTACCCTACGGGATACAGTTCGAAAAGGTGTTTTCCAGGCCCGAGAAGTACTATTTAAGGACCTTTTATATATCCCAGAGCGTAGGAACAGCCTAAACGCGAATTTAATCGATTATTATAGGGGCTTTCTACCCGAAATCGACTGGGAAAGCCTTACCGATAACCCCGTAGAGCAATCTATAGGCTATTCGTTTATTAGCGATATAGAGGAAAGCGCTTTATTTAATACTAGGCAGTGGCTATTAAAGCGAATTCATTTAAATAAACAGGCGCGAAAGGCCTGGTTTCCTCGCTATAAAGTAACTAAATTTGAAGAGCCTTCCTTTAAAGAGGCTAAAAGATATAGCCGTTTAATAGGGCAATTTCTCGAGAAATTAGCTGCTTTAGTGCATATTACCTCCGGGCAGCCAGCTAGGGGGACAGAGGCGCTATCGATTCGGTTTAGGAACGGCGATAACGAGGGTTCTAGAGGGTTTTTCCTCGATAGGGGCCTAATTCAGTTAGTTACAGGCTATCACAAGGGCTATACTACCTCTAGTAAATTAAAAATAATTTACCGTTATCTGCCTCGCGAAGTAGGCGAACTTCTTTCCTATTATATCCTTTTAGTGCTACCCTTTTTCGAGGATTTACAGGCGAATTTAGACGGTGTTACTTCTTTTAGCGATCGAATCTGGCCTATCGCGCCTGAAAAGGGCGAAATCGATAATTCTAATAGCGCTATCCCGGGGGCTCGATTCGCTAGCTCGAAAATAGGGCCGAATCCAGACGATCTAGCGCCTTTAGGGGCTATAGAAGATACGGAGGCCTTATTTTCTACGTCCCGGCACCGATTAGCAGCGTTCTTTAGCAGTCCTCGATTAACTAAGGCCCTAAATAACCTATTTACAGAGGGCTGTGGGCAGAATATAGGGCTTAGCAGCTGGAGGCATATCGCTATCGCCCTAGGCCGTGCGAAAATTAAAGCGAATAAAATAGGGGAATTTACGGCTAGGGCGGCAGGCGGCGATAGCTCTAATAGCGATAATAATAGCGGCGGCGATTCAGATTTTAGCGACCTAATAGAGGACGAGATAGCCGGGCACTCTTCTAAAATAGCCCGTAACGTTTACGGACGTTTAATTAGGGACGGCCCTTTTATCGATCCCCTAAAAAGAGAGGCTTTTAGGCGCTATTCTCTAGCGTAGCACGCGTTATTAGGCTTTTTAGACCCTATCGCCGCCCTAGACGTCCTCGGGAAACGGAAGGCAGAGAGCGAAATAGGGCTCGAAAATAGCAGAATTCGGGAGGCGCGAATTAAATCCCTAGGGGCTATTAACCTCGATCGGGAATTACAGCGAATTTATATAGGGTCTATAAGCCCTATTAATTTCCGGGGGTTACAGAGGGAAGCGCTACAGGCTATTATAGCTTATAAGAGCTCTATTATTGCTATTTTCGGCACCGGCGTAGGGAAAAGCTTACTATTTCTCCTACCTGCTTATTCGTCTTCCGGGGGCGTTTCGATAGTAATAGCGCCTCTAATAGCGTTAATCGAGGACCTTAACGAGCGCTGTAATTCGGTAGGGGTTCCTAGTACGATCTGGAATAATTCGAGGCCCTTCCTAGCAGAGAGGGTTATATTCGCTACGCCCGAAATAGCGTTTACTATACCCTTTAAGACCCTACTAAACGATCTAGCCTATTCGAAAAGGCTAGATCGGTTTATCTTCGACGAGTGCGATTTAATTCTAGAGGGTAACGATCGATTTAGGCCTGAATTAGGGCGGCTCGGAGAATTAAATATATACGGCGTACAGTCGATTTATTTAACTGCTACCCTTCCGCCCTTTAAAGAGCGCTTATTTTTCGAAAAAGCCTATATAGAAGAATCTGATAGGCCGTTAATCTTTAGGATGCTTACTAGCAAGCCGAATATTCGCTATAGTATAAAGAACCTCTATTATAGTAAGAAGCAACGAAATAAAAATACTAAATTAGTAATTTTATTAGCTATTTTAGATCTAGTAGTTTCGGATACGCTAGATAATTTAGGGCCTAACGCGCGGGTTATTATTTTTTGCTCTTCGAAGCTAATTACCCGCGAGGTAGGCGCTAAATTAGGCTGTCTTATATACTATAGCGATATCGATACGCTAGAGGGTGTTGATAAGGCTAAGCGGCTTATCGATTTCGCGTCGAATACCCCTATAGAAGGCGTTTATAAGGGCGGCCGCGTAATAGCAGGCACTACGGCTATAGGAAGGGGTTTAAATATCCCGAATATACGCCTTATAGTGCATATAGGCGGCCGTTTCTCTATAGACGAATTTATTCAGGGGGTAGGGCGAGGGGCGAGGGAAGGAGGGGCCTGCGAATCTATTATAATCGATACTAGCGAATTTCTCCCTACGAATAATAACGATTCTATTAATAATTTAGGCCCGTATACCCTTAAAGATTATATCTTAAAGGGTATCTGCCGCCGTATTATTTTAGATTCGGTATTAGACGGCCGGGAGGACCGAACGAGCTGCGAGACAGGCGAAATTCCGTGCGATATCTGCTCGCTAAATTATCCTAAGGATATTTACCGGAATTCCGAATTTATTCAGGGCATTAATAGCAGCCGCGAGGAAAATACAGAGGGATTAGGCGAGAATAGAGGCAGCGTAGCCCGTTTTAGGGCCTAGAAAATAGGGAAGAGGAGGGAATTAAAGGGAAAGGGAAGGAGAAGGAATCTGCTATTTTAATTCCCTCGGATAACGAGAATTACTCCGAAGGGTTAAATTCAGATGATTTATTAGAGGCCCTCGGGCCTAGCAGCCCTAATAAATATTCCGAAGGACCTAACCCTAGTTTTCTAGGCCCTAAGGCTATCGAGGGAACGAGCAGCCTAGGCTATAGGGAGGGGGTAAATATAAATAGGGTTAAATCGCCTTTAATTGCTACGGAAAGCGAGGGCGAAAGCGAGGGCGAAAGCGAGGACGAAATCGAGGACGAAATCGAACGCGAAATCGAGGACGAAATCGAGGACGAAATCGAAGGCGATTTAACTAACGATTTAAATTTACCCCCTCGGAGGGTAGGGAGGCCTATTAGCCTAGGTTCGAGTACCTCGCAGGCGGGGCCTAGTTTTATACCCCCTAGGTTTACTAAGGAAATTACGGGTAGGGCGAATAAGGCTATAGAAAGGCTCGACGTTTCTAAAATCGAATTTGCAGTACTTCTTTATTTTTTTAGGTCTGTAATACTACCTAAATTTAATAAATTAGTAGGGTGCCCGTGCTGTTTAGGCTCGGATAGCGCGAAGCACCTTCTAAAAGACTGTAAAAAGCCTAACCTAACGCCCTACAAGGAAAAAGCCCGTAAATTCTCTAGTAGGCTAGTGCGGTATATTATAACGCAGCGCGCTGGCGGCCTCTATGCCGGCTGCTATTTCTGTTACCTGCCTTTTGCCCTGTGTAGCCGCTGGGAAGCGAAGGAAACAGGGGGGTGGGCCTTAATTCCAGGCGAGAAATGCGAATTAGGGCTTGATTTTATCGATTTTACAGTACATGTGCTATTTTTTAGCGAGGAGTTATGGGGTAGGAAATTTCATACGGAGGTTTTAGCGCGTTTTAGGCGTATAGGGGATTTACAGGCGTTTAGGGAAGACCCGGAGAGCCTAATTCGAGGCCTCTGCAGTAGGGTGAAAAGGAGTGATTTCGAAGGGAGCGAGCTATCGCTACTTATTATCTCTGTCTGCCCTTATTTATACCCTCGATTCGAAAAGGTATATAACGATTTACTATCGAAGGGCACGGTAGAGGATAGTAAATGGGAGTTTTAGTTAGTTTTTAGGTAAAGCCGAATTTTACTGGTTTTATACTATTTTTATTTTATTTTTACTGTGAATACTGCGCGAGAAAACTAATATTTGAGAAGCCCGTACCTAATAGTGCCTATACGCCGCCTGTAAAACGAGATACTAATACGTTGGGTATACCGTATTAAAGCCCTGAATTTTAGCTTTCTAACGGACCTATTTATATCTAATTATCCGTTATACAGCCCGCCCTAGCACTACTAATAGTAAATACCGAATCTTTCTTTCTTTTCTTTCCCCCCCTCCTTATTCGATTTATCTATTTTAAAATATAGCCCGCGATAGCGTGAATTAACCTGTATTTATTAAACTTTAATACCCTTACTTACGCCCTAGCGAACGTCTATTATCTACGCTATTCCTTATCTCCCCCGTCCCCCCTCCTTCTCTACTGCAGCATACTATTCCAGCCCTCGAAGTAAGTTTATAAGGGCTAGCCAGCTCCCCAGATTAATTATCAGGTAGTTTAGGTAGTAAATAGCGTAGTTAGTAAGTAAGTAGGTTTAATCTAATAAAATCCAGAGGTTTTAAGTTCAAATGCAGTTTAAATGTGATTTTTCGTAATAAGTAAGTATAATTATCTCCCCTTTAAACGTAGTAGTAAATCGAATAAATATAATAGTAAATTGAAGTAAATAGAATTAAATAGAAGTAAATAGAAGTAAATAGAAGTAAATAGAAGTAAATAGAAGTAAATAGAAGTAAGTAGAATTAAATAGAAGTAGATAAGACTTTTATTTTTTTAGTTATATTCTTTTCTAATAGATACTTAATATATTATATATAAGAAAAAAATAGAAAGATAAGTAAATAAAGGGAATAAAGGATAAATATATAATAAAAGTAAATAGTTTTATATATATCTCTTTTTATTAATAAGAATTAAATAAGTAACTAAGTAAGTAAATAAGTAAGTAAGTTTAAAAGTTTAGAAATAAAGGCTAAAGTAAGTAGGTAAGCAGGTAAGTAGGTAAGTAGGTAAGTAGGTAAGTAAGTAAGTAAGTAAGTAAGTTCGAAAGTTTAGAAATAAAGGCTAGGGTAAGTAAGTAAGCAGGTAAGTAAGTAGGTAGGTAGATAGGTAAGTAAGTAAGTAAGTAGGTAAGTAGGCAGGTAGGTAAGTAAGCAGGTAAGTAGGTAAGTAGGTAAGTAAGTAAATAGGTAAGTAAGTAAGCAGGTAGGTAAGTAAGTTCGAAAGTTCGAGAGTTTAGAAATAAAGTCTAGGGTAAGTAAGTAAGTAGGTAGGTAAGCAGGTAGGTAGGTAGGTAAGCAGGCAGGTAAGTAAGCAGGTAAGTAAGTAAGTAAGTAAGTAAGCAGGTAGGTAAGTAAGTAGGTAAGTAAGTAAGTTCGAAAGTTTAGAAATAAAGTCTAGGGTAAGTAAGTAAGTAAGTAGGTAAGTAAGTAGGTAGGTAAGTAAGCAGGTAAGTAAGTAAGTAGGTAAGTAAGTAGGTAAGTAGGTAGGTAAGTAAGCAGGTAAGTAAGTAAGTAGGTAAGTAAGTAAGTAGGTAAGTAAGTAAGCAGGTAGGTAAGTAAGTTCGAAAGTTCGAAAGTTTAGAAATAAAGTCTAGGGTAAGTAAGTAAGTAGGTAGGTAAGTAGGTAAGTAGGTAAGTAAGTAGGTAGGTAAGTAAGCAGGTAAGTAAGTAAGTAAATAGGTAGGTAAGTAAGCAGGTAAGTAAGTAAGTAGGTAAGTAAGTAAGTAGGTAAGTAAGTAAGCAGGTAGGTAAGTAAGTTCGAAAGTTCGAAAGTTTAGAAATAAAGTCTAGGGTAAGTAAGTAAGTAAGTAAGTAAGTAGGTAAGTAGGTAAGTAAGTAGGTAAGTAGGTAAGTAGGCAGGTAGGTAAGTAAGCAGGTAAGTAGGTAAGTAAGTAAGTAAGTAAGTAGGTAAGTAAGTAAGCAGGTAGGTAAGTAAGTTCGAAAGTTCGAGAGTTTAGAAATAAAGTCTAGGGTAAGTAAGTAAGTAGGTAGGTAAGCAGGTAGGTAGGTAGGTAAGCAGGCAGGTAAGTAAGCAGGTAAGTAAGTAAGTAAGTAAGTAAGTAGGTAAGTAAGTAGGTAGGTAAGTAAGCAGGTAAGTAAGTAAGTAGGTAAGCAGGTAGGTAAGTAGGTAGGTAGGTAGGTAAGTAAGTAAGTAAGTAGGTAAGTAGGCAGGTAAGTAAGTAAGCAGGTAAGTAAGTAAGTAGGTAAGTAAGTAAGTAAGTAGGTAGGTAAGTAAGCAGGTAAGTAAGTAAGTAGGTAAGTAAGTAAGTAGGTAAGTAAGTAAGCAGGTAGGTAAGTAAGTTCGAAAGTTCGAAAGTTTAGAAATAAAGTCTAGGGTAAGTAAGTAAGTAGGTAGGTAAGCAGGTAGGTAGGTAGGTAAGCAGGTAGGTAAGTAAGCAGGTAAGTAAGTAAGTAAGTAAGTAAGCAGGTAGGTAAGTAAGTAGGTAAGTAAGTAAGTTCGAAAGTTTAGAAATAAAGTCTAGGGTAAGTAAGTAAGTAAGTAAGTAAGTAGGTAAGTAAGTAGGTAAGCAGGTAGGTAAGTAAGCAGGTAAGTAAGTAAGTAAGCAGGTAGGTAAGTAAGTTCGAAAGTTCGAAAGTTTAGAAATAAAGGCTAGGGTAAGTAAGTAAGCAGGTAAGTAAGCAGGTAAGTAAGTAGGTAAGCAGGTAGGTAAGTAAGCAGGTAAGTAAGTAAGTAAGCAGGTAGGTAAGTAAGTTTGAAAGTTCGAAAGTTTAGAAATAAAGTTTAGGGTAAGTAAGTAAGTAAGTAGGTAAGTAAGTTCGAAAGTTCGAAAGTTTAAAAATAAAAGATAAAGTAAGTAAGTAAGTAAGTAAATAAATTAAATAGCTTTATATATATAGCTATTTCTATATAATAAATAAGTAAGTAAGTAAGTAAGTAAATAAATAAGTTAAATAGCTTTATATATATAGCCCTTTCTATATAGTAAGTAAGTAAGTAAGTAAGTAAATAAATAAGTTAAATAGCTTTATATATATAACCTTTTCTATATAGTAAATAAATAAAAAAGTAAGTAAGTAAGTAAGTAAGTAAATAAGTAAATAAATAAGTTAATAAGTAAGTAAATAAATAAATAAGCAAGTAAGTTAATAAGTTCGAAAGTTTTAAAATAAAGAATAAAATAAATAAGTAAGTAAGTAAGTAAGTAAATAGATAAAAGAGTTAATTAATAAACAGATAATAAAGAATATAAAGAAATAAATAATTAAAGAAATAAGAATAAACTCTCTTTATAAAGAAAGTAAGTTTCTTAATAATAACTATAGCTATTATATAATTATTATATAGTATAGCAGTATAATTTCTTATAAGATTTTATTAGCTATTAATCGAATATTCTTTAAAAGTCTTAAGTTCGAATTACTATATATAATAAAGGTTATTAATAGCTATAGTTTTTTTACTTTTTACTTATAATATTAAACTTTATTATAATATCTAGAATATAAAAGTAAGAGATATAAGGAAGTATATAAAGCTATAATAATATAATAATTATATTAATTAAAATATTTAAAACTTAATATTATAAAGAGAATTATTATTATAAAGTAAAGTATTTATATAATAAAAGGAATTAAAAGAGAAAAATATTATAATATAGAAAATAAAGTAAAAGTTATATTATATATTAAAAGTAAAAAGAAATATTATTAATTATAACTTTAATATAATAACTTTATCTATTTTAATAAGAAATAATACTATAATAAAAATAATATTAATACTTTTTAAAAGATATATATTTTATTATAAATAAGAAAGTAAAATAAAGAGAAATAAAGAAATATTAAAAGTTAAGAAAAAGGAATTTTTTACCCTAACCTAAGCTTAACCTAACCCTAACCTAACTTAAAAAATATAATTAAAACGATTAATATAATATTAATAAAAAAGAGAGTAAAGAATAATATTAATTTAACTTAAAAATTAAAAAGTAAAGAAAATTAAAAGAAAAAGTTTATTATTTATTTACTCTAACCCGTTTTATTATATTAAAATAATATAAAAATAAAGAAAATTAATAATTATTATATATTATAAAGAATAAGTACTTTATATAAAAAAAGAAGAAGTATACTACTTATTTTATTATATTAAAAATACTAATATTTAAAGAAGAGTTATATTACCCGTTTTACTATATTAAAAATATTATTAATTAATAAAGAGTTTTATTAACTATTTTTTTATATTAAAAAAGATATATTTAAAATATATAAGCCCCGGTAACTATATATAGATATAAGGAGGAGGGAGGCCCCCTAACCCCCATTCTACAACGAACTCTACTATAGTTTACAGAAAACTCGGTATAGCGTACACGGGCTACGCGGGCGATAGGGGGTAGGGTTCGTCGAGTAGGGTTCGTCGAAACTAGGACCGGCGATATATAGCCGAGTTCTTATCTAGATAGGCTATAATATACCGAATCGGAACCGCCTCGATAAGGGCTATCGAACGGTCCTATCGACGTCCCTGTCGGCGCCCGTAGGGGCTAGGGAAGCTTACTATTAAGGCTCTCTATACGCTAGGACCGGACCGAACCTATAACGACGACGATTAAACGATATAGCGGCTGCGTATATATAGCACCCTTAACCCTAGCTCGACCTAACCGCCTATTCTAGCCCTCGCCCCCCCCCCTTTACTAGCGCTTAGACTGCCCTCGGATAGCCGGGATATATAGTAGTAAACGGGTCCCCTAATCCCTACAGTTTTAGGTTTTATACTAAAGAAGGGAAGGAGGGGTAGGGAGGGTAGGGTAGGATAAGATACGATAAGATAAGACGGGACCTACTTATAATATACGATACGATACTAGATACTTTACTCTACCCTCCTCCCGATTTAAAAGGGGCGATACTTATATATAACGTCGGGGCCGTACTATACTAGATTATACTATAGGATTAGGCGTTCGATATTTAATAAGTATAGAGCTATTTATTTATCTAGCCGATTACTATATTCTAATATATATAGAGTACTACGTCGGGTATACTGCTTAAGAAATACCGACCTACCTCTGCGCCTTATACTACGCGATAAGCGCTAATAAGCAGAGGTAAGTAGCAGCGTAAGCAGTATAAGTTATAGGCGTAATCTAGTAATAGGAAGACCTAATAGCGTTCCCGTTCCCTATATCGGTTATCGCCCCTATTTTATCCCTAGAGGCGCTTAAGACCGATAGGTTATAATACCGGTCTTATAGGTATATCGTATAATAGCCCTAGCGGATTTAGCGATACTACTGCGCTATATACGAGTAGGTAAACGAGTAGCGTAAGGGTAACGATATCGCGGCTAAGAAGAGGAAGGTATACGAGCTACTATAGGCTAGCAGGGTATACTACTAGCGCTTCTTCTAGTTACGCCGGGCGAGCAGGTAGTTCGCTATTATAGCGGGCCCGGTAGTAGCTATTATAGCAGGGGAGGATAGGGAGGAAGGCGAGGAGGGCGAAGAGGGCGAGGAGGGCGAGGGCGAGGAGAGCGAGGGCGAGGGCAATAGTCTTAGGGCCTACCCCTAGTAGTTACTCTGCTTATATAAGGAGTAGTAGCAGTAATAGCAGTAGTAGGCAGCGCCGGGATATAGCTGGGCTTAAGGAGGTATCGGGGTCGCTATTACTAATAGCGAGCTTAGTAGCTAAGTAAACCGGACTAGCTAAGCGTAGTACCTTTAAAGGCTAGAGCTAGATAAGCTCCGCTAGCTTGTCGACCCGATCGGTAAGGGTAAGGCTATACTCGTAATACTATAGGTAAGCGTAGACTATATCCTCGACCGGGCGTAAGCGTCCTATAGCGCTTAGTAGGCCGGGCGCGCTACTTTATTCGAGGTTAACTATAAGGAGGGCTATATAAAGCTAGCGAAGCTATTCGATAGCCGGATAAAGGCCCCTTCGTAAGTAAAGTATAAAGCCGTATTCTATAAGCTCCTCTGCTACTAGGTATGATTATAGTAGCTGCCCGCTATATAATACCCGTTATACGATTTTATAAATAAGCAGGACGAGCTTTACTACGATTTTATCGATAAGGCGTAGCGAGCAGCTACGGAGGGCGTTACCGATAAGGACGAGCTAGACTAGCGGGCGCTAATAGCGCTATTAAGCTTCTTCCGGTACCCGCTAAGGTAGGATAAGTATAAGAACCCTATCCTAAGCGGGCTAGCTATCTTCGGTATCCGGGCCGATAGCGGATAAGCTAATACCGTCTATTATACCCCGGTTTACTCCGTTATAATTAAGATTACGCGGATATTAGTAATCTACGAAGCGTATATTAAGCGCGAGGCGGAGGTAGCGAGGCTAGTATATAGCTTAGTAAACGGGGACGGGGATAGGGATAGGGATAGGGATAAGGCCGAGGCTAAGGACGAGGCGTACGATCGGGCGGAGACTATATTCGTACGGGTACGGAAGAGTATTTAGCGGTTTATAGTACGGATATCCGACCGGGCCGAGGCTAAGCTGATTATAATAGACTAGCTCTTCGATATACGTATATATAGTATAAAGATCCGGTTCGATATAGCTACGCCCGGTAATATTAATTAAGCCGGGGACTATATTACTTACTAGCGCGCTTAGTTCTTAATAGGCTAGCTATCCGATATACTATATACCCTAGTTAACGAGGCGCGGGCGATACTAAGGCGGCTAATATATATAACTACGCGGGCGGAGCTATTAGTAATTAAGTAATCCCGGGCTAAGGACGATTATAGCGAGGAGCAGGTCGGGCACTCGTTCCTTATAGATAATAGGAATATATAGCTTGCGTATAGCTAGTATTAGCTCTTATAGCAGATCGCCGGCTCCCCTAATACTATTATAGCTTAGTTCCGGCTTAACGACCGGGTAAACCCCTACCGGGATAACGCTATATATATATACGCTATCTCGTTCCGGGCGCTATAGGAGAGGCTCTAGGTCCTACTTTACCTTACTAGCGGGTAGCCGGCGTATAGTAACGAGATCCTTAGCCTCCGGTACCGGAATACCTAGTATAGCTTACGCGATATTTTCTTCTACTACTAGGCTATCTATTTCGTTATATGCTATTATAAGGGGTTCTAGTAGAGTAGGCGGGCGAAGGTAATCTACTGCTACCTGTTATAGGAGGTTAGTAAGCTGCTCGTCTAATACCTCTAACTAATCCTACTATTCTAGTAAGCTATCTAGGCTAGCGTCTAGCCGGCTTATAGGCAGAGCGCGTTCCTATAGTTAAACGAGGTAGCCGGACTAGCCGGTATTAATTTCGCTACTTAAGTTTAAATAACCGATTAGGCCTAGCGGGTCCTCGGGCGGGATAGCGAGTAGCTACTCGGTACCCGGCTAATTATCTAGTTATAGTAGTAGATCGCGATTATTATTACGAACCGGTTCTTAAATAAGAGCTTCGGCCGCCCGGTAGCGGAGGATAGCAGTAGCGGCGGTAACGAGGACGACGATAACGATAAGGACGATAACGGGGCCGGGGATAATATCTAGGACCTATAGGCCGGGTACGGGATATATACGGCTAGGCTCGCTTATATAAGGGGATTATAGTAGTTGCCCTTTAGTACTATCTTATAATAAGAACGGTTCCGGTCTATTAGCTAGCGGTAATACTAGTTCCTCGGGCTCGGTAAGGAGGATACGGCTAGCTTAGTCTTAAGTAGGAAGTAGCGGGTCGAGATATTCGATAAGCTATAAGAAGAGGCGCGCCTCTAACGCTTCGCCCGGCTCTAGTAGCTCGACCTCGCTAGCTAGCTCCGTATACTCCTAGGGCCCGATATAGCGTTCCGGGGCAGGTAGGAGGCTATTATTCGCGCTATTATCTATAGCGAGACGCTTATCCTCTAGGTTACTACTACGGGCGAGGGTAAGAGCCTCTTATTCTTACTACTAGCGTTCGCTTCCCCTAAGGGCGTAACTATCGTTATCGTCCTGCTCCTCTCCCTACGGGAGGATATCTAGCGGCAGTACTAGGCGGGCAGTATTATTAGCTATATTTAGTAGGGGCGGTAGCCGAATATCGCTACCTCCCTTATCTTCGTTATACTTAAATCGGCCGTTACCGAGGGGTTCTAGACCTTCGTTAACTAGCTCTAAGCCTATTAAGCTCTCGACTATATTATAGTAGATAAGTATTATATCTTACTACCCGGCCCCCCTAACCGCTAGTTTTAGCCCTAGCTCTAGGTAGTAAAGCTAATACTATAGGGCTAGGGCGTTTAGCTAATCTTCCTAACTACTACCCTACCCTTTACAGATAAAGCGGCCTTCTTCCGTATTACTACGCTTACTAGGGGCCGGGTATAGAAGTTCCGGTTATATATAACCCGGCAGAATATCGCTTATAGCGTAAAGCCGGTATAGTAAGCGCCGAGGTAGTATACCGAGGATACTAAGGACGTATAAGTAGTCCGGATTATATAGCGCTAATAGGATTATAGCGCGCCGGAGCGGGCTATTATTTATACCGGGTTAACCGGGCAGGTAAACCGGCTATCTACTACGCTAAGCTATAACGGCTTTTATAATAAGGTCGATAGCGAGTAGGGTAAAGTAGCCTAGCTATAGTAGTAGGCTAAGGAGGGCACCTTAATTATCGCTACGAACGCGCTAAAGCTCAGCGTTAATATACTTAATATATAGCTTATTATCTACGCCGGGGTACCGAAGCAGCTACCGGATTACGTTTAAGAGAGTAAGCAGGCCGGGCGGGATAGGTAAGCGAGCTAGGCGGTAATAATTTATTACCCGGCTAGGGCGCCGGAAAGGGGGGGCGATCTAGCTATTATAGCGTTTCTAATTAGCCCGTACTACCGGCAGGTAGTATTAGATTAGGTTATAAACGGCTATATATAGATAAGCAGATATATTATCGGGCTCGAGGAGGCCTACGATCTTTATAACGGCCGGGCCGATATAACTAAGTATAAAGTAGCTATTATTACTATAACCGAGAATAAGCGCGAATAGGCTATTATTATTACCGCACGTACCCGCTTTACTTATATATAATAGCAGGGCTGCTATACTTAATCGGAAGCGTAGTATAAGGTATAAGCGGCCGGCGCGCTAACGGAGTCGTTCTGCGCTTAGCTTAAGGATTAGTACGGCTACTATACGATCTATTAGTTCTAGGGGGTAGCCGAGGTATTATACGAGTACGGGGATTACCCCTAACGGCCCGGTCTAGTATAGATTAAAGCGGGGGCGAATTAAAAGGAGTTAGAGATAACAATATTCGGGTAAAAGAGACTCGCCCCTTATTCTAGCTACTTCTACTATAGATTCCTATAGGTAGTCTATTCCCGCTAAGCTTATAATATAAGGGACGGCGGCCGGTTCTATACGCGCGCCGGGCAGGTATATTAGTACTCGGGCCTACTTTACCGGGTCTATATAGCTGCGAACGTATACTACGAGTATATGCTCTTTACGCTCCTATAATATCGGATAGAGGAGGACAGGGTAGCGTATATTAGGCTAGATAGGCTCTAGTAGTAGTTAGGTTCGTATATACTCTAAGCTAGGCTCGAAACGAACTAGATATATAGGGTATTCCCCGAGGTCTATACCCTTATAACTAAAGGGTTATCTAGGGGCGAGGAGGGCGGGCTCTTAAGCCGGGATCTAGCTAGAGCGGTAGTAGAGGAGGAGGAGGAGGAGGAGGAGGGGGGGGCGGATAGCTCTTAGGGCGATTAGCTATTATAGTAGCTAGAGTATTATTCTTTACTATCTCCGTCCGGATCCTTAGTATACTATCCTTCTCTATCCTATAAACTATATAGCGGCTTCGTCTATAATCCTAGTAATACGGGTAGCTATAATCGCAGGGTTACTAGTATCCTCCCTCTACTTTCTCGATCGGTTTTAAGCTATACTATTATAATTATAGTCGCGCTTAAGGTTAGTTTAGCCGGAGGGCCGTATAACTGCTATAGTAGATCCTAGACTCGGTCCGGCCGGATTATTATATAATAGCTATAGTAGCTCTCTTAATCGGTCCGGCCGGGGCGTTATATAATAGCTACAGTATCTCCTATACTCGGTCCGGCCGGAGGGCTATATAATAGCTATAGTAGCTCTTATACCCGGACGCTAGGGTTTCCTTCTATACTAATCCTTATAAGGGTCTAGTAAGTCCTAATTAATCCTATATCCTTTCTATTAGAGCAGTAAGGTTAAAGCTTTATTATATTCTCAAATCTTAAATCTAATAGGTTTATAAATAATAATAAGGTAGTAATTATCCTACTAACCTCCCGTAATAAGTACTACTATCCTTTAATAAGCTTTAAAAAAGAATTAATATATTAGTTAATATAAGGTTAGGTTACTAAAGTTTCGATAACTTCTACTAAAACGTTCTTAGCGGCCTACTGTCTATTATCGTATAAGATATAGAATATAGAAGATCTATTATTGTATTTTATCTCTATAGTATAGTTAAGATGCCGGAATTTCCTTCTATACTAGTCTTCGTAAGGGTCTAGCGAGTCCTAATCGATCTTAGTATCCTATATAACTTTATAGTATACTGTAACCGACCTATCCTATCGAGTAAAAGAGTCCTCGGCCTTAGATATATATATATCGGTAGTTAGGGCTAGGAGGTCGGGTTTATTTTCGAAGTATCTATAACGCTTATACCGAGGGAGATAACTCTTCTTAATATCCTAGCCCTAATAAATTAAAACTTATTAATACCTCGAGATATAGCTAGTCGGTAACGAAAAGATAAGCAGTTTTATACTAGCTAAATAATCTACTTTATCTACCTAACTGCCTTTTACTCGCTAGTAATATTATCTAGAATATAATTAGCCTTATTATACTTCTCTTCGTCTTACTTCTCCTAATAAACGATATTATAGCTTACTCTCGCTATTCTCGATCTAACCCTAAAGATAAATAGACTCTTAATCTTATACTTTATTAAGCTATAAAAATAATAGCTCCGCGAAAGATAGTAGACTAACTACCTAAGATTCGCAAAATAGAAATCTAAGAGAAGATTATAAGCACCTATAGTTCGAATCCCTATTATTACTATACCTCTACGCTAAAGCAATACTCTTTAAGGTATACGTATATATACTTAGAGCGTCCGAAGCTACTAATAAGAATACTATACTAAATAATATTAGTAGGTAAGAAAACCCTACTAATATAGTATTTTAGGGATAGAGAGTCTTACCTTTAGAAGTTTATCCTCCTTCTTATTAACTACGTTAATTTAATATATTATTAGAGCCTAAATCTTCTCTATAGTAGGCCTAAAGATATCCTTAATATCTTTAGAGGTAATAGTAAACATCGGAAAGCGATAAGCCTCACGAAGATAATATAGGTCGATAAGGCTATACGGATAACGGATAATCTATTCTCGGTCTATATTAGTAAACGCCTTACGGATTTTATTTTCCTAGGATAATACTATTATTTCCGGAATATCGCTTTCTTCGATATAATCTAGTATATCTTCTGATATCTACTTTAATTTCTACTTAAGAAGCTCCTTAAAGGAATCGTCGACGAAGATAGCCCTATATAATATACTTAAATTTCCGTATTAGTATACTTATAGTTAATCTACTTAAAGTCGGGCTACTTTTAAACTAACCTTTACCCCTTACTATTTCCTTTACCTCTATAGGATCGGTTCTAGTAACTTTATAGCTAATAAGGTTAACTATACTACTACCGTAATCTATAACGATAAAACTATCGTCGATCTAATAATACGAAGGTAAACTTATCTTAATATCGAAAAACTTAATAGACTTATATTAATATTATAGTAACTATTAATACCCGATAATACTATAAGAGTAGTAGCCTTAGGCTCCGCGATAAAGTTAAAAGTAGTCTTTCTAACTCTTAGATATTACTCTAGAATTCCGGTATTACTAACGGCCTATTATATCCGTTCTCGAGTATCGTTTTATTAAATAGCTAGTAAAGTAACTATAATATAAAAGCGAGATATATCTATTATCTCTCCTCCCTCCGTAACCTTTATCCTATCTAAGTAATAAGATTAAAGGAGCTTTAGGAATAATATAATAATATTAATAGCCGATATATCTAGGGCTTTAAGCTTATCCCGAGCCTCCCGTAACTATATAGATCCTCGTATATCGGCAGGAAGGTCGCCCTCGTTAACTAAAAGCAACTTAAACTAATATAGAGCGTCTAGTTTATCTTTAATCTCTATTCCCTATTTAATTTCCTCGTAGTTAAAAATAATAGCAGATAGGGTTTTCGGGTCGTTACCGTTACCGTTAACCTAGTCCGTTATAATCTAGAGTTTTCCGGTATCCCCCGGGTAAGCGTATATAAGACTAGTAAAGCTATATAATATAAGAAACTAGGAGAAATTAGTATAAGGTAGGGACTACTTACGTTATACTAAAGTCGATACTAGTTATAATTATAGCAGGCTTTACTTATATTACTAGCTTTACCTTATAAGCCGTCCTAGCCCTCTCCTCTATAATAGCAGGTCTCTTAGTATTAGGAGTAGATCTAACGGAGCTAGCTAACCGCTTATAACTCGATTTTAGCTAATACGCTAATAGTTTATAATAATCGTCGAACTCTTTAACCTCTTTATAAGCTCCTCGGGGTTGACCCGTTATAATATAATATATACTAGGGTAAGTTGGATCTAATAATAGTTTTTATTATAAGTTAGCTAAAAGACCGCTCTTATATTACTTCCGGGGATAGAATAAAATAAGTTTCGAAAAGAAGTAAATATAATAAGGACTAGTAACTATATAGGTTAAGATATTTATAAGTAATAGTTCTATTCCTATCGCTAGCTCTCCCTCCTTTATATAATATCTTAGGGTAAACCTTCTCGGCCTAGTTAGTATTAAAGGGTACGAACTTAACTCTAGATTAATAGTAAACTTTACTTAGTTCGTACCCTTTAATACTAACTATAAAACTAGGTATTTAATCTACTACTATTTAAGGTCTCCCTAAGGTATTATTATATTACTAGAGGTATATAAGTATTACTTTCTGCCCGGTAGCTATATAGTTATTTTCTTAAGTATTCTATATCTATAGTTATATTCTATACTCCTAAGTAAGCCGGCTATAACCTCGCTATAGCCTTATAGCGGAGCAGCGGAGACCCTACTATAGTATTAATAAGACCCGGTATATAAACCTCCGGCTCTTTATCGGGGCTAGGGTAGCTTATAAGCGATACCTAAGTACCGCCCTCGATACTGCTTTATCGTAACCTAATATCGACCGTACTATAAGGCTAGTAGGAAGCCTTATTATATAAGCAGAGGCCTATTAGCCTAGCGCTTTATATTATCTATAAGGGTATCTTATTTTTAGGTTTATAAATAACTAGCTTTTACCCCGAAGCGTAGCTGCTAAAACCCTATATACCGACCCTATAGATTATAAACCGAAAACTAATATATACCCTAAGTATATAGACTATAGTAGCTATAGCCCTCTTATAGCGCTTAAATATTAAGGTCGGCGCAGCTTATCTTATAACCCGTACCGTCCGCTATACCGTCCTCCGTACTATCCTCCGTACTATCCTCCGTATTATCCTTTATACCGTCCTCCGAATTATCGTCCGTATTATCCTCCGCGTTATCCTCGCTACTTACGCCCTCCTTTAAGGTCGCTAGGAGGCCGTTAAAGCGTAGTAGCGTATTAAGGCCGAGCTCGGTATAGTTCGCAATAGCCTTAACGCAGGCTAACTACTTACGTAGGGCGTTAGTAGGGTCGACTATAGGTATAGTAACTAGCTTAGTAATATCCGATATAGCCTAGACTTTATAGCGGGCTATAATTTAATTAGCGTAAGCCTGCTAGCGGGTTAATATCGAGGCCGAGATATAGGGGAAGCTATTTACTTACTACTTAGCTTTTCCCTTAACTATTTAGTACTTCTAAGTATAGGTTAAGATTAACTCGAACTTCTCGATAGCTTTCTTCGTATATTTAGATAATATCTGCGAGTAGTTAGTAAAGTCGCCGAGGGCCCGCTATATAATCGAAGCAGCCCTACCTTAAAATAGTTACAGCTATACGCGTTTATATTATACTAGAGGTACGATTGCGCGTTTCTGCTTATATAATATATATTAATAGCTGCCCCGAATTAATACTGTTACGGGGCTATAATAATATACCGTAATCTTAGATATAAGGGGGCGCTATAAGATCCTCGACTATCTTCTTTATATAGGGGGCGTATAAGGCCGTAGCGGTTATAATATAATAAGGCTACTTAATCGCTACGAAGTACTTAGTCTACTTACTAGTTAGCTTAATATACTCGGCGAGGGTCTTATAAACGGAGGTAAGTTTAAGTTCGAGCAGTATAATACGATTAGTATTACCGCTATCTATTAGCGAGCCCGGGAAGGAGGCGATATTATCCTCGTCAGGGTCGGTACGCTTACGCTTCGGGGTATAGTTTCTAGCTATCCTTACGAGTTCGTAGTAAGGCTAAAGCGGGTATATAGCTAGGTCGAGGCGGAGTATTAGTATATGTTTAAGATATTAGGGGGAGTCTAGGTTACCTTAGCCTTAATATAGTATTATAGCCTCGGCCTTAATATAACCTACTTAGTTATAGTAAAGGGTAAGGAAAAAAGGAGGAAAGGAAGTAGGAAATAGAAGGAGGGAGGGTAAGTATTTATATCTATAGCAGTAAGGGCCTAGAAGCTAGCTAGCTACTTACCTAAACGGGAAATAAGCAGAACGGGTATATTTAACTAGCTTATATAAGTACCTTCTATTTAAGGCTAAGGATAATAGGATTTACTCTAGGTACGCCCCTTCCCTAGAACTAACTAGATCGATTTTAACTAGAAGGCTTCTATTTAAGGGCTAGGAATAATAGGATCTACCCTAAGTATATACCTTCCCTAGAACTAACTAGATTAATTATAGCTAGGTATATACCTTCCTTAGGACTAACTAGATCGATCCTAACTAGAAGGCTTCTATTTAGGGCGAGGAATAATAGGATTTACCCTAGGTACGTACCTTCCTTAAGACTAACTAGATTAACTGCAGCTAGGTATATACCTTCCTTAGGATTAACTAGATCGATCCTAGCTAGGAGGCTTCTATTTAGGGCGAGGAATAATAGGATTTACTCTAGGTATATACTTTCCTTAGGACTAACTAGATCGATCCTAGCTAGAAGGCTTCTATTTAAGGCGAAGAATAATAAGATTTACCCTAAGTATATACCTTCCTTAGGACTAACTAGATTAACTATAGCTAGGTATATACCTTCCTTAAAACTAATTAAATCGATCCTAGCTAGGAGGCTTCTATTTAGGGTAAGGAATAATAGGATTTACCCTAAGTATATACCTTCCCTACCTCTAGATATATATACTCGTCTTTTCCCTCCTACTTTACTCCTCTTCTCCTTTCTTCCTTTACCTATATAACTAACCTTATAAGTTATTTAGTAACCTAGGTTCTTTATATCTACCTCGCAGCGGCTAATATCTACTTAGCCTCGACCTTGCAGAATACTCTCTACGATATTTACTTATAAGAACTCGAACGCTCCCTATAAGGACTTAGAGGAGGCTTTATAGCTAGCTCGCTACCCTCGTTTAAATATTATAAACTTATCTATCTATAAAGCCCCTTAATAGGTTCTCGATAATATCGAGGCGGGCTTATATTAGGTTATTATCGGGGGTAATCCGCTTATAATACCGAATAATATCGCCGATTACTACTATTCTTATACTAAGGCCTTTCTAATTCGGATAGATACGCTTCCTTATCTCTAGTATCGAAGTATATACGACCGCTCCTCGTCCTTACTATAGAGTTTATACTAAGTCGCTATAAGTATTTAATAATACTACCTTTAGTATAAGTACTATAATAAGCCTTACGAATATTACTCGGTAAATCCCCGTTATAGCTATTACTCGGCCTTACTAACCCCTTATAGCTATAGAGTAGATACTCCCCGGTATATATTAAGAAGTTCTGCAGGCTAATCGGGGCTACTTACTAAGCTAATAGTATTACCCCCGGTACGGATAGGGATAAAGTATATTATTATATACTTCTCTTCGAGGGTACTACTAACCTAATATATAGCGTTTTAAATACTTAAATAAGTATACCCGGGTTCGCTATAAGATAGGTTATAGTATCTATAATCCTATATATAGACGCTGGTATACTTAATACGAGTATAATATAAATACTTAATAAGGTAGATACGAAGGAGTTAAGCGTTAGGGATCGGAGCGGGTTTACTATATAGTTTCTATAGGATCTCTATATAGTAGCTTAAGGGGCGATACTATATAGCAGATAAGCAAATTATAATATAGTTTACTTCCTATAAGGCCGCCTTATAATATTAGAAAGCCTACCTTAACTTAGCTATACCGAGGTTACCTTATAATAGCCGAGAGTTATCTTATACCTAGTTATACCGAAATCGCTTTATAATAACCGAGAGTTATCCTATACCTAGCCGTATTAAAGTTACCTTATAGTAACCGAGAGTTATCCTATACCTAGCTATACTAAGGTCGCTTCGTAGTATTAGAGAGTTATCCTATACTTAGCCGTACTAAGGTTACCTCGTAGTATCCGAGAGTTATCTTAAGCTTAAATAGAAATAAAAATAAATAACTTTTATTATAAAGGAATTAAGATTATTTATTAAGAGTTAAATTTAAATCTTTTAATATTATTACTAGTATTTTAACTATTAAATTATAGTTTTAGGATATCTTTTATAATAAGAATTATTTATAGAAGGATAATTATTATATTAAACTATATACCTCGGAATAAGGCTCTTATTAAAAACTTAGATTTAATATTAATAATATCTCTATATTTATACCGGGTAAATCTATAAGTTATCTTATATTATTATAATTAAAATAATAAAGATACTTTCTTATATATATTAATTATATTAGCTTAAATAAATATATTTAATTATTTAATTTATTCCTTCCTTACTTTAAGCTTTTAATATAATTAATATTAAAGCGTATAAATTATAATAATACTCTATATATTAAATTTATACTAATTAATACTTATTAATAAATTCTATATTTAATCTTTATATTAATAAAATATTATATTCTATATCTATACTTCTATAAAAAGGTTTATTAGGATATTTAATATAATAAAGGGTTATAACCTTAAGATAGAGAAAAAAAGGGAAGGAGGGGTAAGGGTATAAGAATAGTAAAAAGTTAGGTTAAATAAAAATAAAAAGGGATTAGAGTTAAAATTAGAATATAAGGGTTATTATTAATAAAGTAAAGATTATTTTATAGTTAAATAGAAATATTTAATATATTAGAAGTAATTATAATTTTATATATATATATATAATTAAAAGTTAGGGTTAAGTTAATAATTAAAGAAATAATAATATAAAAGATAATTATTATATATAAATTATAAAAATAAAAGTATTAAAAGGAGTAAAAGTAATAAAATATAATATAATTATAAAAAAGAAAAGGAAGAAAGGGTTAATATAATAGGAAAAGAAAGTATAAATAAAAAGAAAATAATAATAAGGGTTTAAAGTATAAAAGATAATAAGTATTTAATATAGAAAAGTAAGAGGAAAAAAAAGATAGAGGAATTAAGTTAAAAAAAAGAAAAGAAAGAAATATAAAAGGAAGGAGATATATAACTAGAAAAGGAATAAGAAAAGAATAATAAATAATTTAATATTAAAAAAAAAAAAAGTAAAAGGAGATTATAATTAAAGAAGGTTATAAATAAAGGGGGAGAAAAAGGGAAAAAGGGGGGGGGGGGGGGGAAAGAGAAAAGGAAAGAGAGTTAATATATTATATTTATATAAAGGATAATAAAAAGGATAAGATATAGAAATAAAAGGTTTTAGAAAGGGTAAAAGAAAGAGATAAGTTAATAATAAGATAAAGAAGGGAATAGATTAATAGATAGAATAAAAATATTATATAAAAATAGAATAAAAAATAAAAATAAATTATAAAAATATTATTTTAAAAAGATAATATAGTAATAAAACGGGTTAAGATTAAGATAGAAAAAAGAAAAGAATAAAATAAATTAAAAAAAAAGAAAAGAAGGATAAGTAATAATAAAAAGAGAATAAAGTATAATTAAATAATAAAGAAGATAAATAAGTAAATAAGAAAAGATAAAATTATAAAAGTTAAAGTTATATATAAATAAAAGAGTTAGGGTTATTAAGGGTATAGGTTATAATAAAATAAAATTAAAATAATTAGAATTATATATAAAGTAATAAGTTAGGGTTAAGTTTAAGTAATAAGGAGTAAATAGAAATAAGTTAGAGTTAGATTTAAATAATAAGGAGTAAATAGAAAAGTAAATAATAAATATAAGTTAATAGGGTTAAGTAATAAGAAATAAGAAAAATAAGGTTAAGTTAAGGTTAAATAAAAGATTAAATTAAAAGGTTAAGAGTTATAAAGAAATAAGATTAAAAGTATATAAAAGGGAAGAAAAAGAGATAAATAGTAAAAAGATAAAATAAGAAAGAGTTTAAAGAAAGAGTAAAGAGATAAAATAAAAATATATAAGTAAGAGAAATAAGAGGAGTATATAAAGTAAGATATAAAAAGAGAGAATTAATATAAAGTTAATAATTAATTAAAAAAAAAAGGGGGGTTAGAGAATAAAGAGAATAAAAAGGATTAAAATAAAGTATAAAGAAAAGAAAAAAAAGAAAAGTAAATTAAGAATAATAAAAAAAGGAAAAGGAAAAAGGGTTAAATTATATAATAAGTAGGATTAAGATAAAGAGAATATAATATAATATATAATTAAAGAATATATAGAAAAAGAAAGAAAAAGAAAAAATAAAGAGAAGAAAATAAGAAAGAGAAGAATAAATAAAAATAAAGATAAGTTAGAGTAAGATATAAAGATTTAAGAAGGGGAAGTTATAAATAGGAAAAGTAAAGAGTAAGATATAAAAGAAAAAGGAAAAGGAAAAGATAAATAAAAAGGGTTAAAGTTATATAAAAATAATAAAAAAGAAGAAGAAAAGAGAAAATAAGATAAAATAAAGAAAAAAGGATAAAAGAAAAATAGGAAAAAGAAAAATATAAAGTAAAAAAAGAAATATAAAGATAAAGAAAAAAGAATAAAAAGTTAAAAAAGGAAAAAAAAATTAAAATAATATTAAGAAAAAAAAAGTTAGAGTTATTTAAAGAGTTAAAAATTAAAGTTAAGTATAAATAAAATAATTAAAGTTAAATATAATTAAAATAAAAGGGTTATATAGAATAATAAGGAGTAAAAGAAAAAGTTAAAATTTAATAAAAATAAAAGAGAGTATAAGATAAAAAAGAAAAAAATAAAGAAAAGGAAAATAATATAGTAGAAGGAATAAAAAGAGAAAGATAATAAAGAGAAATATAATTATTAAAATAAAAGAAAATAAAAGAAAATAAAAAATATTTATTAAAAAAAGAAAAGGTATAAAAAGGAGATAAAAAAGAAGAATAAAGGATTAAATAATATAAAATAATAAAGGGAGTTAAAAGGGAAGAAAGTAAAAAAGAAGTTAGTAAAGAAAGGGGAAAAGAAATAAATAGGTTAATAAAGTAATAAGAAGTAAAATAAAATATATAAAAAAGAAGAAGGAGGAAAGTAAAGTAAAGTATTATAAAAGAAAAAGGAGGAAGAAAGAATTATAATAAATAAGGAGAAATAATAAAAAGTAGAAGTAATATATATTAAAGATTAGTAATAGTATAAGTTAGAAAAAGGTAAGTTAAAAGGAAAAAGGAAAAAAAGTTTATATTAAATAAGAAGAGTAAATTAAGAAAAATAATAAAGGAGAGAAAAGGAAGGTAGAAAATAAGAAAGATAAAGAAAAAAAGAATTAATAAAATAATATAAGATAATAGTAAGTAAATAAAAATAAAATAAGAAAGAAAAGAAATAAAGTAATAGAATTAAAAAAAGAATAAAAGAGATAAAGTTTAAATAAAAAATAGAAATAAAAAAAAGAGAGGAAAAGAGAAGAAGAAAGAAGAGAAGATAAGGTAATAATAAATAAAGGAATAAAAAGGTTAGAAAAGTAGGGAAAAGGAATAAATAATAATAAGAAATAATATAAAATAAGAAGAAAATAAGAAAAAAGTAAAGAATAAAAGAGAAAAGGGGAGATAAGATTATATAAAAGAAGAAAAGAAAAAAGAAAAAAAAGGAAAATTAAAATAAAAAGTAAAATATATAAAATAAAAGAGAAAAAAAGATAAAAAAGAAAAGAAGGTATATAAAGTAATAAAAAGAGTAAGAAATAAAAAAAAGAAAATAAAAGAGAATAGAAGAGAAATAAAAAAAGAAATAAAAAAAAAAATAAATAAAATATTAAAGTTATATAAATATAATAAAGTAAAAGTTATATAGAAGGAAAAGGATAAAGTTATATAAGAATTATAAAGTTAGGGTTATATAGAAAAAGTTATATAGGAATTATAAAGTTAGAGTTATATAAAAAAGAAAAGGGTTAGGGTTATATAAGAATTATAAGGTTAGAGTTATATAAAAAGAAAAAGGTTAGGGTTATATAAGAATTATAAGGTTAGGGTTATATAAAAAGAAAAAGGTTAGGGTTATATAAGAATTATAAAGTTAAGGTTATATAAAAAGAAAAAAGTTAGAGTTATATAAGAATTATAAAGTTAAGGTTATATAAAAAGAAAAAAGTTAAGGTTATATAAAAAGAAAAGGTTAAAGTTATATAAAAGTAATAAAAATAAGGTTATATAAAAATAAAAAGTTAAGTTTATATAAAGTATTAAAAAGTAAATAAAAAGGAAGATAATAAAGAGAAGTTAAAAAAATAAAGTAATAAGAAATAAAAAAGTAAAGTAATAATAAGAGAATATTTAATAAATTAAAAGGAAAATATTATAAAGAAATAAGAATAAAAGTATATAAGAAGGAAGAAAAAGAAATAAATTAGAAAATAATATAATAAATAAAAGTTAAAAGAAAGAATTAAAAAATAAAATAAGAATATATAAATATATAAAAGAAATAAAAAGAGAAAATAAATATAAGATTAATAGTAAATTAAAAAAAAGAAAGTTAAAAAAAAAGTAAGAAGTTAAAAAAAAGAAAAGAAGATAAAGAATAAATAAAAGAAAAAAAGGTTAAAGTTATATAGAAAGTAAAAAAGTAAAGTTAAATATAAAAAAAAAGGGTTAGGGTTAAATATAATTAAAAGAAATTAAATTATATAGGGTTAGGGTTAGATATAATTAAAAAAGTTAGAATTAAAATATAATTAAAAAAGTTAGAGTTATATAAAATATAATAAAAGTTAGA